>CAWVNZ010002910.1:0-31667 GCA_963930735.1 Dioctria linearis
GTCCACCTCAAACATGTGTGCTTAGGGAGAGAAAGATGTTTTCAACAACAAGCCTGATAATTCCAGGCAACCATTTTATACTCATAGTATATAAAGCAGACAAGCAAGCTCCAAGCTGGCATGTATATTAGGCATTTTTGTTTAAAAAAACAACAACAAAACACTTGCTCCGATTCCACATTTTATTGTCGGAATAGGAGCAAGTGTTTTGTTGTTATTTTTTTAAACAAAAATGCCTAATAGAAACATATTCCACCAAGTGCTGTCTCAAAAATCGATAATTGGCATGTATATGATCAAGTCCACCTCAAACATGTGTGCTAGAGATAGAAAGATGTTTTGAGAGAGCGAGATGGTTTCTAAGTACGGTATATACTAAAGCTTCCTAAAGTGTTCGAGCGAGACATATTACAGTACTCCACTACTCATCCAAAACTTAATTAATATAATCATACCATCTTCTTTCATCAAAACTTTTAATTTAATCCACCCCAACCAACGACTAAAAATTTTCTAACACGGCTGCACCTATACAATTTTCATTACTCATCTAAGTCGCCACATCATCCTACATTAATATTATAGCTCATCAAAGATTTTAATTTAACCAATGCTCAACTTAATGCTTACAAAAATAGCCTAGACTTGAATTATTAGTAATATGAATTACATCAGAAAAGGTATGATCACAAATATCACGAAAACCATTAGCCCGTAGAGGATTTCTGATAAGACTTTTCAGTATGCGCACACCCCTACACCGAAAATTTTCTAGGCTTTAATTTCCATTCTTACCATCCCAAGCAGCCGTGATCTCTTTTTAGATATCGAATATCATGATCACTCTTGTTTATAAAAGATACATACAGACCACAGCTTATATTATAGTCGTTGTTGAATTTTTATCAGTAAAAGAAATTTTCAATTATAACTTCCACTACTCATCTAAGACAACTCCCCAGTTGTCGTTTTTTTCCAACCAAAATAATTGGGAATCGATCAATTTGTTTACTTTACTCAGGTCTGTGCGAACTTTGTTTACATTATTCGACTGCGATTTTATTTACATTATTCAGCTGTAACGAATTGTTTTATGGAATAAATCAAATTAGAAGCATTGCACCTGCAGATCAAAAATTAGGCCATTTCATATCTAAGCCAACATATCTACCTACGTTAGTTGTTGTTGCTGCTAATTTAATAAGATGGTGCCAATACGGAATATCGCCTGGTAGAAAACATTTTAGTATGACGGTGTGTGTGTGTGTGTGTGTGCAGCCTCGAAAGTGTCCTAATGCCTCTGTCCCACAACTCCAATTGTATATAGGAAGTTGAAAGAACATTCGCACAACACCTCCATGGTCTGATGGCAGAGCGCCTCGGATTTTACAAAACCAAGCGTTCTCGGTTCGTTCGATTCCAGCAAAAGCCAGCGTTATTTTATTAAAAATCAGCTAAGACAGAGCTTGATCAGCTGACGGGGATCAGCCAACCAGATGACGTCATTCCCTGGTCAGCCAGACGTTAGGAAAGGAAATTTCCCAGGCATATCCTG
This sequence comes from Dioctria linearis, assembly GCA_963930735.1. Lineage (NCBI taxonomy): Eukaryota > Metazoa > Arthropoda > Insecta > Diptera > Asilidae > Dioctria > Dioctria linearis. The sequence continues at coordinate 1,556 of CAWVNZ010002910.1, forward strand.
TGACGTATACCACTAAGACGGAATCCCCTCAGTGACCCAGAACCCGGTCCAAAACCATCAAAATAGTTGGAATTTTCCGGACACAGGATCCCCCGTCCTTGGAAACAGTTCGAATGTAAACGAAACCTTCTCTGACACATAGCTCTGGTATCTTATTTGAGGCCGATTGAAATCTTTGCCTCAACCCTTCATACTCCAAACGAATCGAAGTGTGGAGAGCGAATGTCGACCTCTGGACCGGTGTCTTCGGTAGATACTAAACTATCGCAGTATATCCGTGACAATGCATCAGGTACTACGTTAAGGCTTCCCTTCGATGTTCGATAGTGAAATCGAAGCCGTGAAGGTTCATACTCCACCGAGCGAGTCTACCGCTGAGGTCCATTTGAGACATCAGCCATTTCAAGCTAGCATGATCCGTCACTAACTTAAATGGCATCAGTTCTATAAAAGGGTGGAATTTCTGGACACTTAGTACTGCAGCCAAACATTTTGTTCAGTGACGGTGTATTTGCGTTGGGGCGGAATTCAACTTCTTTGAGACGTAGGTAATATGTTTCTCGTGACCATCGTTATCAAGTTGCATTAGCACTCCACCCACTCGTTGTTGATTGGCGTCACACTGAATTATGAATGGCTTAGTGAAGTCCGGACTCACTAGTAACGGAGCACATGTAAGCTTTTGCTTCAACTTTTCAAGAGACGTTTGGGCTTCCGGGGTCCACTTGAACGAGCTAGGATTTTTCAAGGTGTCAGTTATTGGAGCAGTCAAATCAGCGTGCTTTGGTATGGAACGTCTAAATCAGCCTGCCGTATCCAACAGACGACGAACCTGACGAACAGTTTTAGGGGCAGGGTATTCAACTATTGCTGCAACCTTGTCAGGGTCTGTTTTTATACCGCTTTCCCCCCGACTATGAAACCCAAATATTTGGTCCCTCTTATGCAAAATTTGCTCTTCTCCACATTAATAGTGAGGCCGGCCTTCCTCAAGCATTCTGCCACTCGGGCTAGTAAGACCATATGAGAATTAAAATCTTGGGATAAAATTAGTAAATCGTCCAGGTACACTAGGACATTGTCGCGAAGATCGAATGAATGACCTTGTCCATGCGGCGACATATAGTTTGAGGTGCGTTGCATAGCCCGAATGGCATCACCGTGAAGTGTAGAGGGGTTGACCAGGCACTGTAAATGCGGTCTTCTCTCAAGATTCTTGATCTAGTGGGATCTGCCAGAATGCGTCCTTTATGTCCAGACTTGAGATGTATTTGGCTGGAGGCAGTCGGCCCAGAATTCCATCTATCTGTGGCAACGGATAGGCGTCCTTCTTCGTGACTGTATTCACCCTCCTGGCCTCCAAACAGAGTCGTACCTTTCCTCGCTTCCTTACTAGAACGACTGGAGAGCTGCATGGACTCTGGTTCTCTTGTATCACCCCTAGGAATAACATTCGTTCCAATTCGACGTCCATCAAACTTTGTAGCGCTGGTGATATAGGATAAAAACGTTGTTTTTTCGGAGTGGCATCACCTGTGTCGAGCTTTTGGATTATTAGCAAAGTTTTTCCTAAGCCTAGTGAGGCAAAAGATGGAAATAACTGCTTGGTGGATTCAAGACGCTTCCATTCTTGCTCTGAAAGAAAATGGCGGTCAGTGTCTGAGGCAGCTAACGGACCTGCCTTTACCTCCGCAACCACGGTTAGGACATCGGGAGCCCACCCAAATAGACGCCAGAAATCTACTCCCAAGTACAGCGCCTGAGCGAACCCCGGAACTACGTAAAAACGCACGTTTTTGGTCTCACTACGAAAGGTGACGTCCAGGTCCACATGACCATGGACATTTGTCATGGCACCATTAAGCACCTCTATTTGCGTTTTGTACTTTTTCCATTTGACTTCCGCTTCCGACAACTTCTCTAGAGCTCCTGTGCCTAGGATACTGACAGTGGCACCACTGTCTAGCAATCCTGACACAGCTTGCCCGAGTAGCTGCACTTCCGCATACGGCCGAATGTCGTCTGGTACTGACACAGTTATATGGGCCAACTTCTTTCTCTCAGCTTTGATTCGTTTGTTATGTTCGCGCCACCGAACAGTAGATTTTTTCTGGCTTTATAACGAGTTAAATCAAGCGTGTTCACTTCTGGGGGTTCCATTGCTGACGAGAAAATCCTTTCTCTCACCGCACGATAAGCTTGTAGACGCTGGTGGTATGGCGTCAATGTATATTGATTTGGCTCATGGCTACTCGTCATCACAGAGTTTGATGGCCGCCTTAATATCTGATACACGGGAGACTGGACCCTCTCCCCCGCAGTGCCAGCAGGTTTTGTCGCATTTGGGATTAGTGGAACGTCAAAGATCAATGACGAATCCGAAGAAATATCTAATAGGCAGTCGATGCCAGGGTTATTACTCTCCGAGTTGAAATTCGGGACGTCTCAGTTCAGAAAGGACGATTGTTTGTCGAATTCTTCGATCCCGACTTTCAGACTGTTAGGGCTAATTTCTAGAGCGTCGCCTGGATAGTCCCCCCAGGAGTTCAAGTACAGAGGTTCTGTTGAATTTATTGACGATCGTGACCGCTCTCTGCCCCTGCAGTCGTTGTGACTGCTGCCTGGGACTCTGTAACTGGTGTCGACGTTGTACGCGTGCACCGCGTGGGGTTTGGCCGGAAGCTGGTGTTGTTGCCCCCGAACCTGCTCAGGTTTTCGTGGCACAACTTCTACAATATAACATACATAATACATACATACATAATAACGTTTTTCTGGCCGCACCCGTAGCAGTAGTAGCGTGTAGGGGTTCGAGGAGAGTCTGTGTAATAGCGGCCTCTCTGGTCATAGTTCCAGCATTTTGATTCTGGCCTACCTGGAGCGCTGGGGCGTAGCTCGACCACTTCCAGCTGTGGGGAGTTGGGGAATATTTGATCGTCTGGTTCTTCACTGATTTGGTTTATCTCGTTGACCCGATGACGAGGGATTCTCCAGGAATTTGTCGGTTTCGAGAACTGCAGGGCAAGAGCTCTATTATTCCCACCAGAGCTGTGGGATGACACGATTAGGTTAAGCGTGGCTTGGATCTGCAGCACCAACGCCCGCAATTGGGTTATCGAATGTGTCAGGTGTAAGCAGATCTGACACTGAATGGCAGGTAGAAGATTTGTTTTGACGAGATCTAGAAATTCTCTCTCTAACATAGGGTTCTGCAGCTGGTTTCGCAGTTCGACCATAGCTTGTAAATACAGGTTAAAATTTTCTCCAGTTTCCTGTCGCCTGTTCATCATCTGGCGCCGTATTCGAATGTCGTCTTTAGGGTCTCCCCACTCAGTCAGTAGAGCAGCTCGAACTTGCTCCCAGGTAGGTGTGGGACTAATTCTCAACAACGCCCAATACCAATTGGTAGATCTATCAGGGAACAGAGTGTGTACGTGTCTGATCAGCAGGTCGACGTCGCCATACAGGGTGGTATACGTTAATGCCTCTACACGGAAAATAAAATCTTCCACGGATAAATGCAAATTGTCACCATCATATACTAAGCTCCATTCCTTAATTGGCCCTGACGAACACCGGTGTCATTGATTCGTCGGCTGTCGAGCGGTTCGCTCAAACGCGTTGATGTTGGTGCCCTAGGCGGCGGATCCTGTCCCGCACCAGGAACGCTGTTATTGTTGATTACTCGGTTGGATTTGAGTAACCCAAGACGGGGAGAAAAAGACCGTGAAATAGGCGGAAGAGCAGGGAATGGACGAGAGAGGTCTACTTGCGGCCTTACTGGACACTGCGGCAATTGTTCTGGTACTTGAAATTCTGCTCGGAAGTCGTTGAGATAGCGCGACATTTCCCCTCTAACCAGTTCGCCAATTTGTGCTTGTAGACCTGCTAGATCTAAAGATGTTTCTCCTATTTCTGGCCCGCGTGCTGGACTTGGTCTACGGATTTCTTCATTTGACCGATTTCGCCGCGGGCTTGTGGGTAGTGAGAGCAACGACGTCGGGGACGATGTCATCTACCATGAGGTTGACAGAGGTGCTCTAATCACTGGGTGGTTGCCTGTCTTGCCAGTATATGTAGAGAAGGCAGTCGGACTAAGAAAAAGCCTGCAATTTGGGCTGCTAGCTATTTCTTTAATCCATTTCTGAAGACAATTCTTATGGAAGATGTGTCCGCAATAAGTGGACAACTCTCGCGATTTAATAGTCCAGTCTGTATCCTGGTAGATTGAACAGATTTCTAGGATGAACGCTTCCGACGGGGCTCTTGACATGGCCATATTAATCAATAGCTTAGTCAGTCGTAGACGGGGTATCTGTCACTCTAACGCCTATCGGCGGAAGAATTCTGATAAAAATTACAAGGGCTTTCTTCTGCTAAGAAGAACTAACTAAAACCGCGAAAATATTTAAAAAGGATTCTTTCTTCTATTTGTTGCAGAGAATTCCAAAATAATTTTGTTCTACAAGAAGAATCTTTATATCAGGAAAAATTACAAATTATTTTCTTCTTTGTCGCAAAAATCGAAAATACTTTTCTTCTACTAAGAGGAATATTTGTCGCAAAAATCGAAAATACTTTTCTTCTGCTAAGACGAATATTCGTCGGAAAAATTGGAACTATTTTTCTTCTACTAGATGAATATTTATAGCAGGAAAAGTTCAAAATTATTTTCTTCTACAAGAAGAATCTTTGTCGCAAAAATCGAAAATACTTTTCTTCTACTAAGACGAATATTTGTCTCAAAAATCGAAAATACTTTTCTTAACTACTAAGGCAAATATTTGACGCAAAAATCGAAAATACTTTTCTTCTACTAAGACGAATATTTGTCGCAAAAATCCGAACTAATTTTCTTCTACAAGAAGAATTTTTAAAGCAGGAGAAATTCAAAATCATTTTCTTCTACTAAAAGAATTTTTGTCGCAAAAATCGAAAATAATTGTCTTCTACCAGAAGAATCCTGGTCGTAAAAATCGAAAATACTTTTCTTCTACTAAGACGAATATTTGTCGGAAAAATCGAACATACTTTTATTCTACTAAGACGAATATTTGTCGCAAAAATCGGAACTACTTTTCTTCTTCTAGATGAATATTTATAGCAGGAAAAGTTCAAAATTATTTTCTTCTGCAAGAAGAATCTTTGTCACAAAAATCGAAAATACTGTTACGTGCGTGGCCTTAGTTCGTTATTTGAAACACAATATTTCAGATATCATTAACAAATTCTTTCTTTTATTTAACATCACTATTTACTTTTATAACATTTACAAACAATTATCAAATCAACTCTTTATAGTTATCGCTAGTACTTTACTTCTAATTATCGCAATAGTTTACTTCGTTTATTTCACTGTCTGAAATAAGACTCCCCCTCCTGGATGTGAGTAGCGCCGTATTTTACTCTACAAATTATACTACAACCTTCATGAATACTCCGTTTTCCGAACCCAAAATTTACGAAGATGTCACTAGCCAAAAGTTGCTTCCATTTCGAACAGATGTCGCTTGTGTCACTTTGTGGCACGAAAAACTGCCCCCTTCTTAAAATTGTTCGTCACGAACAACAGATGATCCACGGTCTTCATGCTCGTCATATTTACACAAATGATCCAGGTGAATGATTGTCCGTTTGCCTCTTGCACCACGTTGAATGCTGTATACCATGACATTATTTCTAGTTTCCCACTGTTGTCGTAATTTAGGAAAACGTTTCGTGGCCGCGTGAATATCAGCTAGTCGTTGTCTGAGCTCGGTTGCGTAGTCATCTGGTAACTTTTGGTCGCCTCTGGGTATACCAAACTTGAGGTGGCTAGGTGAGCGCATTTACCTTCCGAATATGACATTTGCTGGGGTTTGTCCGGTCGAATTGTAAACAACTGATATAAAAGCCATTAGAAATATAGGAATATGTCGATCCCAATAGCGCTGATTATAGTTGACTACCTTTCTTAGATATTCGGTTAATGTTCTGTTGAAGCACTCTTCCATGCTTTTAGTTTTCCTTCGTCTCTTATCATCCTCACTATCATTGCCTTTGATTCCATTGTCCTTAATTTTCTTGCCCTTTTTATCGCCATTGTCATCCTTGTCATTACCGCCTTTGCGCTTCTTATCATCACCTTTGTCTATAGCTTTTCCGTTCTTCATTATACCCTTACCATCGTCATTATTAGCATATTTAGACCATTTACTTTTCGTCGTTTTCTAGTTTTCATTATCCTCGTCTTTGGATTTCTTCCTTTCTCCTTTTTATTTTTATCACCGTAGTCATCATCGTCTTTGGACGATGGTCCTTTCTTCTTTCGACTGTCGTTATCGTCATCGTCATCGTAATCATCGTCATCGTAGTCATCGTCATCTGTTTCTTCAATCCGTCCGCCATGTATCCATCCAGGATTGCATGGACGTTGTGAACAGGCTTCTACATTTCCGTGAATACCGCCTTTGTGGTATGGGATCTCAAAGTTATGAGGTTGCAGTCTAGTCTCTCCACGAAAAGCTCGTTCTCTAGTTCGCCATCTTCTCCCTTCTTCTTCTGATAATGGCATTCGTCCTCGTTTCATACAGTCGTTTTGAAGGTGACCCAGTCTACTACATTTCCAGCATGGAAGGTGTGCCCTCTGATGACGACATTTTGCTGCGAGTCTGCTGCCTAGCTCGATATCTTGGTCCTTCTTCTAATGCTTTCATTCGTCGGCGTTTTCTGCAGTCCCATTGGAGGTGTCTCGGTCTATTACAATTCCAGCATCGAAGAATACGACGTGAAGGAGTCTTTTGAGATGACTGCATTCTATTGCAAGTATATTCACCCACCGAAATTTCTCTCGCTCGTACTGTACTCCGAGAAGCTTGTCTGGCAGATTCATATGCTAATGCATAGGCTAGCGCTTCTGATGTTGACTTCTTTCCCGCTAGACTTAACCCTTGTTGTAAATTTTGATCTGCAATAGCGTTCACAAATGCTTCTATTGCCACTTCATTACGGAAATCCGCATTTACACTAGTGTATGAAAGATAAACTAATCTTTCCACATCAGCCTGCAGTTGTTGTAGTGACTCGCCATGCTTTTGAATTCTGTTGCGTAATTGCAAGCGACATACTTGCTGCATGTGCTCATCTCCATAACGTAATTCTATTCCCTGTACTAGTGAAGTGTAATCACGTTACTTCTCCATCTGTATAATTTGTAATAACTCTGACGCAAGACCTCGAATTGCTAATACCAGAGCTGTAGCTTTATCTGCATCTCTCCATCCATTTACTTCGGAAGCTGCCTCGAATTGTCTCTTAAAAATAGGCCACGAACTTTGTCCATCAAATATTGGAGGTTTCATTCTGCCTGTACCGGATATTTCAATTCCTTCGTGTCGAGGTTGTCGATGCTTTATCCTCTCCAAATCTGCTTTAAAGTTATCAAGCTGCTTCGTGACATTTTGCTGTACTTCCGACACTTCTTGTATAACTTCCGACACTTGTTTCTGAACTTCCAACACTTCCTGCTGGATTTCTTCAATTTTGTCATTTTGTGTGTCTAATGAATTTTTCAGAAAATCCTTCTGTTCCTCCAAATAAGTTTCTAGACAATTCTGTGAAGAAATCTTTTGTTCATCCCAACGGGATTCCAGACAATTCTTTTGTTCGACCAAACGGGTTTCCAGAGAACTATTTTGTTCCTCAAAAGCATTGTTTTGTTCGTCCAGAGATTTCTTCTGCTTATCCAAACGTGATTCCAGAGAATTCTTTTGTTCCTCTAGACATTTCTTCTGCTCATCTAAACGGAATTCGAGAGAATTCGTTTGTTACTCAAAAGCATTCTTCACCTCAGGGTTGAAAGCTCCATTTTGGTCATTAACGTACCCAAAAGCTGTTTTATGTTCATCGTACGCTCTTCTTCAGCTTCAGGTTCTTCTTCGAAAACAAATGTCTCAGGATTCTTTTCTTCCTCTATCAAAGCTTGTCTAAGTCGCTCGACTAGAACATTCTTTAGACATGTCGTTTGCAATGAACGCTTCCCTAACTCCACTTTCAATTCCTGTATGCGAAGCTTCTCTAGTTTGCGTCCCATTCTTACGTGTCACTCACAGTTTAATATGAAATTATTTTTCGGAATTCTTACACACGATTTCACACAGATAATCACTCTTTGAATTTCAAAGTCAAATGACACCACTTTATTTCGCGATTTTATTTTACTTCTGACACCAGTTGTTACGAGCGTGGCCTTAGCTCGTTATTTAAAACACAATATTTCAGATATCATTAACAAATTCTTTCTTTTATTTAACTTCACTATTTACTTTTATAACAATTACAAAAAATTATCAAATCAACTCTTTATAATTATCGCTAGTACTGTACTTCTAATTTTCGCAATAGTTTACTTCGTTCATTTCACGGTCCGAAATACGACTCCGCCTCCTGGATGTGAGTAGCGCCGTATTTATACTCTACAAATTATACTAAGATGTCACTAGCCTAAAATTGCTTCCATTTCGAACAGATGTCGCTTGTGTCACTTTATGGCACGTAACAATACTTCTCTTCTACTAAGAAGAATATTTGTCGCAAAAATCGGAAATACTTTTCTTCTACTAAGACGAATATTTGTCGGAAAAATCGGAATTTCTTTTCTTCTACAAGCAGAATTTTTATAGCATTAAAAATTCAAAAGTTATTATCTTCTACCAGAAAATTTATAGCAAAAATCGAAAATAATTCACAAAAACGATATATATATAGGTACCTCTCTATCTCTCTCTCCCCCCGAAGAAACCCTCTCATGACCAACAATATCCTCAGGAGCGCGATGGCCAGTGCGTGTGTGGGGATCAGCTATAAAATGAAACAGATTCGAATTCCTCACGGAAATTCTCAAGAAGGGTTGCCCAGACATGCTAAGGACTGAGAGCGCCACCAGAGATTCTTCAGCCAGGCAGCTAGCAACATGCCAACTCCTGATCACTAAAGGTCTCTGGCGCCGCTTCCAACCCCCAACGTCCTCTCCCCCCCTGCTCAGACTGCTCTATCCATCCGGCTCTCCAACCAGACCGAGCCCTGCATATGGTTTACTAGTTGGCCTTTAGCCCAGGAATCATCTCTCAGGTGCCTGACCCTGTTCAGCCAGATGACCAGCGAGGACACACCTCCCCGCGAAACTCAACCAAACTGAAGTGAGGCCACCCGCAATCTCCATGGCTGAAGGCCAGAGGGAAATATCACGAAATTCAAACTTTACAACAAAAGGATGAATAGATTTGAAGCTTGGCCGAAGTCAAACCTGAAATCGTACCTCCAGATACAATAGTCATTGCAAACCTGACAAACTTTAACGGGAAAACTTTCATCAACCTCAGTCCGACCCAGGTGTGCTTGCCACATCCACTGGCTACTAGACTTCTAGTTTGATCACCACCTAGTAGCTCGTGCCCAAAATCATTGACTTCTCATTCTCCAGTAGAAGCAGCCTTTAGACCATAGTGCTCTAACTGTGGATCGGGGGGCCATCCACCATTTGTTATGTCCAATGCACATAACGCGCACAACGTGTAAGAGAAATTTTTAACAAATTAGAAAAATTGTTGAACAGAAGGTTCAGGTGGAGCCGAGTACTACGAACTCAAATTAATTGAGTCAAATGTATGTTCCCATCTTCACTAGATGTGAGACCCTGAGTCAAGCAATTAGCTAGAGCCAAAAGCTCGAATCATCAGGATCTCAGTCCGCAGTAAAGAGCCCTAAAGCAATCCAGATGTTATCAGTCCCACGTTGGGCGCCATTTGTTATGGTTCTGAGAAAAAAATTTTAGAGTGAGCTTCTGACTTATAGTCCGACTACCCGCAATAGCTGGCAGCTCACCCAGTGATAGTGTAGCAGGCCGGTACGCTAGCACCACAGTCTATATGCGGAGAGTGCGGGGTGGGTTCACCAGTCAAAAAACCTGCCTGTCACTTAACCATGAACAGAAATTTCGTGCCTACTAAAAAACAAAGAAAAAATCCGAAGAACGATGATCTACTATTATTTTAATTAATGCAAAGAAAAGAGTAAACACCCACAGGTCCACGAGGGACCTTTGACACGAAACACCTGGACGCGATGTAGGGATCAGCTGGTATGACCCCTGCGTGCCATCCCCGGCCGCCCATGACATCCTTGGCAATAGGTTAAGATGTCCCTAATATCCTGTAATTAGATAGATGACTCCGGGAGGGAGTACAGAGAGAATACCGTTCTAACACTTCATGTCATTAATCATTTTATTATTTCCTGTTTGTCATAATCATATATAAGGTAGGTTGTGTTTTGTTTAAATTCACTCCCGAAGCGTTACTGAATGCACGACACGTTCGATGGCTTAAGTTGCTGGACGGCCAAATGTCTTCAAGCCGATGGAATAACTCCTTCCTTTTGTTTTTGTTTCTTAAATTCACCCCGAAGCTTTATGCGGCGAGCTAGACACACCCTTATCAGTTAGATACAAACACTTATCAGTTAGATGAGCAGAAGTAAACCCATGGGGACCACCACACTGGTGCGAACGCGGATACTACAAGCAGACGGGGCTATAACAGAGACTATGTGCAGATATTTATTGACAGCCGTAACGTACATGGGTACTGTATCTCGAGAAGGCCATCGTGAGGAGTACTTATGGCTAATACAAGTTACCTTTCTGCCTTTACACTACATACATTCTACTGTTATCACAGATAATCTGAGTTACGAGGCTACCTTTCAGTCCTTCTATTAATTGTAGCTACCCTAGCTTAATTGTTATGGCAGCGGTGCCTCATACAGCGATGAATGGCAAGGAAAGGCACGGACCGCTCTAGGTAAACTTTTGTAACTATATTCATAACGACGGGACTAATTCTCAACAACGCCCAATACCAATTGGTAGATCTATCAGGGAACAGAGTGTGTACGTGTCTGATCAGCAGGTCGACGTCGCCATACAGGGTGGTATACGTTAATGCCTCTACACGGAAAATAAAATCTTCCACGGATAGATGCAAATTGTCACCATCATATACTAAGCTCCATTCCATAATTGGCCTTGACGAACACCGGTGTCATTGATTCGTCGGCTGTCGAGCGGTTCGCTCAAACGCGTTGATGTTGGTGCCCTAGGCGGCGGATCTTGTCCCGCACCAGGAGCGCTGTTATTGTTGATTACTCGGTTGGAATTGAGTAACGCAAGACGGGGAGAAAAAGACCGTGAAATAGGCGGAAGAGCAGGGAACGGACGAGAGAGGTCTACTTGCGGCCTTACTGGACACTGCGGCAATTGTTCTGGTACTTGAAATTCTGCTCGGAAGTCGTTGAGATAGCGCGACATTTCCCCTCTGACCAGTTCGCCAATTTGTGCTTGTAGACCTGCTAGATCTAAAGATGTTTCTCCTATTTCTGGCCCGCGTGCTGGACTTGGTCTACGGATTTCTTCATTTGACCGATTTCGCCGCGGGCTTGTGGGTAGTGAGAGCAACGACGTCGGGGACGATGTCATCTACCATGAGGTTGACAGAGGTGCTCTAATCACTGGGTGGTTGCCTGTCTTGCCAGTATATGTAGAGAAGGCAGTCGGACTAAGAAAAAGCCTGCAATTTGGGCTGCTAGCTATTTCTTTAATCCATTTCTGAAGACAATTCTTATGGAAGATGTGTCCGCAATAAGTGGACAACTCTCGCGATTTAATAGTCCAGTCTGTATCCTGGTAGATTGAACAGATTTCTAGGATGAACGCTTCCGACGGGGCTCTTGACATGGCCATATTAATCAATAGCTTAGTCAGTCGTAGACGGGGTATCTGTCACTCTAACGCCTATCGGCGGAAGAATTCTGATAAAAATTACAAGGGCTTTCTTCTGCTAAGAAGAACTAACTAAAACCGCGAAAATATTTAAAAAGGATTCTTTCTTCTATTTGTTGCAGAGAATTCCAAAATAATTTTGTTCTACAAGAAGAATCTTTATCTCAGGAAAAATTACAAATTATTTTCTTCTTTGTCGCAAAAATCGAAAATACTTTTCTTCTACTAAGAGGAATATTTGTCGCAAAAATCGAAAATACTTTTCTTCTGCTAAGACGAATATTCGTCGGAAAAATTGGAACTATTTTTCTTCTACTAGATGAATATTTATAGCAGGAAAAGTTCAAAATTATTTTCTTCTACAAGAAGAATCTTTGTCGCAAAAATCGAAAATACTTTTCTTCTACTAAGACGAATATTTGTCTCAAAAATCGAAAATACTTTTTTTAACTACTAAGGCAAATATTTGACGCAAAAATCGAAAATACTTTTCTTCTACTAAGACGAATATTTGTCGCAAAAATCCGAACTAATTTTCTTCTACAAGAAGAATTTTTAAAGCAGGAGAAATTCAAAATCATTTTCTTCTACTAAAAGAATTTTTGTCGCAAAAATCGAAAATAATTTTCTTCTACCAGAAGAATCCTGGTCGTAAAAATCGAAAATACTTTTCTTCTACTAAGACGAATATTTGTCGGAAAAATCGAACATACTTTTATTCTACTAAGACGAATATTTGTCGCAAAAATCGGAACTACTTTTCTTCTTCTAGATGAATATTTATAGCAGGAAAAGTTCAAAATTATTTTCTTCTGCAAGAAGAATCTTTGTCACAAAAATCGAAAATACTGTTACGTGCGTGGCCTTAGTTCGTTATTTGAAACACAATATTTCAGATATCATTAACAAATTCTTTCTTTTATTTAACATCACTATTTACTTTTATAACATTTACAAACAATTATCAAATCAACTCTTTATAGTTATCGCTAGTACTTTACTTCTAATTATCGCAATAGTTTACTTCGTTTATTTCACTGTCTGAAATAAGACTCCCCCTCCTGGATGTGAGTAGCGCCGTATTTTACTCTACAAATTATACTACAACCTTCATGAATACTCCGTTTTCGGAACCCAAAATTTACGAAGATGTTACTAGCCAAAAGTTGCTTCCATTTCGAACAGATGTCGCTTGTGTCACTTTGTGGCACGAAAAACTGCCCCCTTCTTAAAATTGTTCGTCGCGAACAACAGGTGATCCACGGTCTTCATGCTCGTCATATTTACACAAATGATCCAGGTGAATGATTTTCCGTTTGCCTCTTGCACCACGTTGAATGCTGTATACCATGACATTATTTCTAGTTTCCCACTGTTGTCGTAATTTAGGAAAACGTTTCGTGGCCGCGTGAATATCAGCTAGTCGTTGTCTGAGCTCGGTTGCGTAGTCATCTGGTAACTTTTGGTCGCCTCTGGGTATACCAAACTTGAGGTGGCTAGGTGAGCGCATTTACCTTCCGAATATGACATTTGCTGGGGTTTGTCCGGTCGAATTGTAAACAACTGATATAAAAGCGATTAGAAATATAGGAATATGTCGATCCCAATAGCGCTGATTATAGTTGACTACCTTTCTTAGATATTCGGTTAATGTTCTGTTGAAGCACTCTTCCATGCTTTTAGTTTTCCTTCGTCTCTTATCATCCTCACTATCATTGCCTTTGATTCCATTGTCCTTAATTTTCTTGCCCTTTTTATCGCCATTGTCATCCTTGTCATTACCGCCTTTGCGCTTCTTATCATCACCTTTGTCTATAGCTTTTCCGTTCTTCATTATACCCTTACCATCGTCATTATTAGCATATTTAGACCATTTACTTTTCGTCGTTTTCTAGTTTTCATTATCCTCGTCTTTGGATTTCTTCCTTTCTCCTTTTTATTTTTATCACCGTAGTCATCATCGTCTTTGGACGATGGTCCTTTCTTCTTTCGACTGTCGTTATCGTCATCGTCATCGTAGTCATCGTCATCGTAGTCATCGTCATCGTAGTCATCGTCATCTTTTTCTACAATCCGTCCGCCATGTATCCATCCAGGATTGCATGGACGTTGTGAACAGGCTTCTACATTTCCGTGAAAACCGCCTTTGTGGTATGGGATCTCAAAGTTATGAGGTTGCAGTCTAGTCTCTCCACGAAAAGCTCGTTCTCTAGTTCGCCATCTTCTCCCTTATTCTTCTGATAATGGCATTCGTCCTCGTTTCATACAGTCGTTTTGAAGGTGACCCAGTCTACTACATTTCCAGCATGGAAGGTGTGCCCTCTGATGACGACATTTTGCTGCGAGTCTGCTGCCTAGCTCGATATCTTGGTCCTTCTTCTAATGCTTTCATTCGTCGGCGTTTTCTGCAGTCCCTTTGGAGGTGTCTCGGTCTATTACAATTCCAGCATCGAAGAATACGACGTGAAGGAGTCTTTTGAGATGACTGCATTCTATTGCAAGTATATTCACCCACCGAAATTTCTCTCGCTCGTACTGTACTCCGAGAAGCTTGTCTGGCAGATTCATATGCTAATGCATAGGCTAGCGCTTCTGATGTTGACTTCTTTCCCGCTAGACTTAACCCTTGTTGTAAATTTTGATCTGCAATAGCGTTCACAAATGCTTCTATTGTCACTTCATTACGGAAATCCGCATTTACACTAGTGTATGAAAGATAAACTAATCTTTCCACATCAGCCTGCAGTTGTTGTAGTGACTCGCCATGCTTTTGAATTCTGTTGCGTAATTGCAAGCGACATACTTGCTGCATGTGCTCATCTCCATAACGTAATTCTATTCCCTGTACTAGTGAAGTGTAATCACGTTACTTCTCCATCTGTATAATTTGTAATAACTCTGACGCAAGACCTCGAATTGCTAATACCAGAGCTGTAGCTTTGTCTGCATCTCTCCATCCATTTACTTCGGAAGCTGCCTCGAATTGTCTCTTAAAAATAGGCCACGAACTTTGTCCATCAAATATTGGAGGTTTCATTCTGCCTGTACCGGATATTTCAATTCCTTCGTGTCGAGGTTGTCGATGCTTTATCCTCTCCAAATCTGCTTTAAAGTTATCAAGCTGCTCCGTGACATTTTGCTGTACTTCCGACACTTCTTGTATAACTTCCGACACTTGTTTCTGAACTTCCAACACTTCCTGCTGGATTTCTTCAATTTTGTCATTTTGTGTGTCTAATGAATTTTTCAGAAAATCCTTCTGTTCCTCCAAATAAGTTTCTAGACAATTCTGTGAAGAAATCTTTTGTTCATCCCAACGGGATTCCAGACAATTCTTTTGTTCGACCAAACGGGTTTCCAGAGAAATATTTTGTTCCTCAAAAGCATTGTTTTGTTCGTCCAGAGATTTCTTCTGCTTATCCAAACGTGATTCCAGAGAATTCTTTTGTTCCTCTAGACATTTCTTCTGCTCATCTAAACGGAATTCGAGAGAATTCGTTTGTTACTCAAAAGCATTCTTCACCTCAGGGTTGAAAGCTCCATTTTGGTCATTAACGTACCCAAAAGCTGTTTTATGTTCATCGTACGCTCTTCTTCAGCTTCAGGTTCTTCTTCGAAAACAAATGTCTCAGGATTCTTTTCTTCCTCTATCAAAGCTTGTCTAAGTCGCTCGACTAGAACATTCTTTAGACATGTCGTTTGCAATGAACGCTTCCCTAACTCCACTTTCAATTCCTGTATGCGAAGCTTCTCTAGTTTGCGTCCCATTCTTACGTGTCACTCACAGTTTAATATGAAATTATCTTTCGGAATTCTTACACACGATTTCACACAGATAATCACTCTTTGAATTTCAAAGTCAAATGACACCACTTTATTTCGCGATTTTATTTTACTTCTGACACCAGTTGTTACGAGCGTGGCCTTAGCTCGTTATTTAAAACACAATATTTCAGATATCATTAACAAATTCTTTCTTTTATTTAACTTCACTATTTACTTTTATAACAATTACAAAAAATTATCAAATCAACTCTTTATAATTATCGCTAGTACTGTACTTCTAATTCTCGCAATAGTTTACTTCGTTCATTTCACGGTCCGAAATACGACTCCGCCTCCTGGATGTGAGTAGCGCCGTATTTATACTCTACAAATTATACTAAGATGTCACTAGCCTAAAATTGCTTCCATTTCGAACAGATGTCGCTTGTGTCACTTTATGGCACGTAACAATACTTCTCTTCTACTAAGACGAATATTTGTCGCAAAAATCGGAAATACTTTTCTTCTACTAAGACGAATATTTGTCGGAAAAATCGAAATTTCTTTTCTTCTACAAGCAGAATTTTTATAGCATTAAAAATTCAAAAGTTATTTTCTTCTACCAGAAAATTTATAGCAAAAATCGAAAATAATTCACAAAAACGATATATATATAGGTACCTCTCTATCTCTCTCTCCCCCCGAAGAAACCCTCTCATGACCAACAATATCCTCAGGATCGCGATGGCCAGTGCGTGTGTGGGGATCAGCTATAAAATGAAACAGATTCGAAATCCTCACGAAGGGTTGCCCAGACATGCTAAGGACTGAGAGCGCCACCAGAGATTCTTCAGCCAGGCAGCTAGCAACATGCCAACTCCTGATCACTAAAGGTCTCTGGCGCCGCTTCCAACCCCCAACATCCTCTCCCCCCCTGCTCAGACTGCTCTATCCATCCGGCTCTCCAACCAGACCGAGCCCTGCATATGGTTGACTAGTTGGCCTTTAGCCCAGGAATCATCTCTCAGGTGCCTGACCCTGTTCAGCCAGTTGACCAGCGAGCACACCTCCCCGCGAAACTCAACCAAACTGAAGTGAGGCCACCCGCTATCTCCATGGCTGAAGGCCAGAGGGAAATATCACGAAATTCAAACTTTACAACAAAAGGATGAATAGATTTGAAGCTTGGCCGAAGTCAAACCTGAAATCGTACCTCCAGATACAATAGTCATTGCAAACCTGACAAACTTTAACGGGAAAACTTTCATCAACCTCAGTCCGACCCAGGTGTGCTTGCCACATCCACTGGCTACTAGACTTCTAGTTTGATCACCACCTAGTAGCTCGTGCCCAAAATCATTGACTTCTCATTCTCCAGTAGAAGCAGCCTTTAGACCATAGTGCTCTAACTGTGGATCGGGGGGCCATCCACCATTTGTTATGTCCAATGCACATAACGCGCACAACGTGTAAGAGAAATTTTTAACAAATTAGAAAAATTGTTGAACAGAAGGTTCAGGTGGAGCCGAGTACTACGAACTCAAATTAATTGAGTCAAATGTATGTTCCCATCTTCACTAGATGTGAGACCCTGAGTCAAGCAATTAGCTAGAGCCAAAAGCTCGAATCATCAGGATCTCAGTCCGCAGTAAAGAGCCCTAAAGCACTCCAGATGTTATCAGTCCCACGTTGGGCGCCATTTGTTGTGGTTCTGAGAAAAAATTTTAGAGTGAGCTTCTGACTTATAGTCCGACTACCCGCAATAGCTGGCAGCTCACCCAGTGATAGTGTAGCAGGCCGGTACGCTAGCACCACAGTCTATATGCGGAGAGTGCGGGGTGGGTTCACCAGTCAAAAAACCTGCCTGTCACTTAACCATGAACAGAAATTTCGTGCCTACTAAAAAACAAAGAAAAAATCCGAAGAACGATGATCTACTATTATTTTAATTAATGCAAAGAAAAGAGTAAACACACACAGGTCCACAAGGGACCTTTGACACGAAACACCTGGACGCGATGTAGGGACCAGCTGGTATGACCCCTGCGTGCCATCCCCGGCCGCCCATGACATCCTTGGCAATAGGTTAAGATGTCCCTAATATCCTGTAACTAGATAGATGACTCCGGGAGGGAGTACAGAGAGAATACCGTTCTAACACTTCATGTCATTAATCATTTTATTATTTCCTGTTTGTCATAATCATATATAAGGTAGGTTGTGTTTTGTTTAAATTCACTCACGAAGCGTTACTGAATGCACGACACGTTCGATGGCTTAAGTTGCTGGACGGCCAAGTGTCTTCAAGCCGATGGAATAACTCCTTCCTTTTGTTTTTGTTTCTTAAATTCACCCCGAAGCTTTATGCGGCGAGCTAGACACACCCTTATCAGTTAGATACAAACACTTATCAGTTAGATGAGCAGAAGTAAACCCATGGGGACCACCACACTGGTGCGAACGCGGATACTACAAGCAGACGGGGCTATAACAGAGACTATGTGCAGATATTTATTGACAGCCGTAACGTACATGGGTACTGTATCTCGAGAAGGCCATCTTGAGGAGTACTTATGGCTAATACAAGTTACCTTTCTGCCTTTACACTACATATCACAGATAATCTGAGTTACGAGGCTACCTTTCAGTCCTTCTATTAATTGTAGCTACCCTAGCTTAATTGTTATGTCAGCGGTGCCTCATACAGCGATGAATGACAAGGAAAGGCACGGACCGCTCTAGGTAAACTTTTGTAACTATATTCATAACGACATTCTTATGCTAAGATATAAATCACCTTGCGACAATTATATCAAAAATCTCGATTTCAGGTGCCCAATGGTGATGACACTAGGTAAGTTCGTATTTTTTTTAATTGTGTTCATTTCGTAATCCTTTTACTAAAATTTTAATCACTTGGCGAAGATTATATCCAAAAATTTCTATTTCAGGTGCCCTATGGAGTGATGGCACTAGGTGAGCTTATATTTTTGAAAAGAAGTATATTTTAGATAATAAATATGTTGATTGCGACGTTCGTGTACTAAGATATTAATCACTTCGCGAATATTATATAAAGAAAATTCCTATTTCAGGTGCAAGTTCATAATTTTTGTGAATATATTCATTACGTAATCCTTATATTAAAATTTTAATCACTTTGCGAAGATTATATCCAAAAATTTCTATTTCAGGTGCCCTATGGAGTAATGGCACTAGGTAAATTTATTTTTCTCAAAAGATGTATATCTTAAATAATAAATAAATTAATTGCGACGTTCGTGTACTAAGATATTAATCACTTCGCGAATATTATACAAAGAAAATTCCTATTTCAGGTGCCGGAATTTTTTTTTCTGTCAGGCGGTCCGTTAAGACTGAGTAGAGCACACGTGTGCGTGTGAGGTTACACGGCTTCCATGCGGTTGGAACATTTTGTTTTGCATTACTGTAAATTTCCTTATAACTATTTGTACTTATCCCTTTTTCTTTTTTTTTCTTTTTCAACCCTTACCTCAGAGTAACTTTCCTTATTGCAACTGCAGGACACTCATGTTATCCTTGATCTTATTTATTTATTTATTTATTCCATGTTTTTTTCTAATTTTTGGAAACTTTTCTTTCTATTACTTTCAATAAACAAAATTTTCACAAATTTTTTGATTTTTCTTTCTTTTGGTTACCTCACCCGCTGATGATTGTTCACTTAATGCCCATCATCAAGGCCGCCTGTCACTCCCTTCCGGCCTCTTGCCGGCCCGATCGCTGCCTGTTCTCCACATGGTGTGTGCCGTTTCACTCATAGTCCTGACGGCTAGAGGGCAATATAAGTTCGCATGGGCGGTTTGCCGTGGTTACTCTTGGCATTTCCTAACTGAACTGCCGCCAGGCCCACATGCGACCATAACATGAGAATATAAAGGTCCGTGGTAAGATTGCCAATTGCGCGCAATAAATTTGCGCAATAATTTGCGTTGCAAAAGATCTGTGCAAAAAGCAGTAATCTACAATTTTTTCTACTATATTTTCAGATCCATTTTGTTATTTAAAAATATGTTCACGTTTGCCGCATTTGATACAGTCACCATTGTCTCTAGTGTCCGAAATATAACATTCATTACAATTCTGCTGTGATATTATTAAGTTTACATTGTGAACAAACGAATTAAGTTTGTCCTGATATCGTTTGTTTTGAGTGCTTTCACAATCAAAAAATATGAAGAAAAAATATTTCTTTTTCTTTTTTTTGTAAACTTTTATAAAACACAAATGATCTTCTGGAACGTATTTAAAACAATTCGCGCAAAAACACACACACCACAAATGTGAATTTCCTGTCGTTTAGAATAATCAACAAACTTACCACAATCTTTACAAACTTGTAAAGTTTTGCAAATAGTTTCTTTATTCAATATATTTTTTAAGTGATTATTGTAACACACGATTTTAGGAGTATCTTTTACATTTTTGACAATTTATTACTTCTTGCACAAATAAACACGGGGGAGGTACATAAAAATATGTACACTGCATTTCACATTTGTGGTAAAACTTATGATCATATAAATTATCACAAAAAACACAAAGATATTTCTTATTAAAAAACCCCGTCGGAGATTTAACAACATAAAAATGGTTTTCAGCTTCAGAAAAATAAAGATAAATTTTCTTATTCCGCTCAAAAAGGGTTGGCCCCTGAAAAAGTATATTTCCCTTTAACGAATTAAAGACCACAATTTGAAAATCTTTTAATTTTTTTTTAAATTTATATAGATCTGATAATAAACAACCTTTATTTTCCGTTACTCGAACTAAAACATTCTTACACAACACTTTTGAAAGGCTAAGAAGCTTGTTTTCAAACTTACGTGAACATTTTTTCGGTAGGGTGATACCATTTCATATTTCTACTGAATAACACAAACATTTTGGAAGACATAAAAACCGCTTTGACTAACATTTGTCAGACTTCTCTTGTTTTTCAAGTAAGCGGTTTCATTCTCGATGTTACTAAATATTCCTCCTCCATATGGAAAATTAACTATATTGGCTTCGACCTGCAATATTTCATCAAAAAAAAAAAATACGGAGTTTGACTGATTAACATCAGAAATTAAATTTACGATCAATTTACCGTTAATCTTATCTACCGGTCTCATGCTAACCCATATCGGTTTAACTTACGGATTATTTGGCAATGAAAGTGACTTCCCTCATTGCTGGTTAAAACTAATTCTTTAATCAGTTCAGAAAATGCACTTTCCATCCATTCAATTAAATTATTAAGGTCTTGATGTGAGGAATCTTTTAGTTAAAATGTCATCCTTACGCCATCCATTTTAAACTTCCTGAAATGTCTATTTTCTTTAGATAATATTTTAATAAAGTCCTCACCACCTGACTGCATTATTTCACTGAGTTTGATACTCGAAGAAGGTATAGCCACATCACCCGTATTTAATAATACGTTGGTGCTGACAGTAGACTCACAAATATCCACTATGCCGGAAATGTGTGGTTTGTTTTGGCTGGATAAAACGCTTACCTTTTCTAAGGTAGAAAGAGCTTCTTGAACAGAAAGATTTTGGAAGCAGTCCTTATTAGAAATGGCATATTTAAAAATAATTTTATGTAGTTTTAAAATATCTTTTGTTGTTAAAGCAACATTATTATCAAACATTTGGTTTAACCCTGATCTTAAAAAACATTGGAAAAACTCTTCACCCTTTTCAACAACTAGTTCTAACGACGTCATGTCAACAGATAAGTTGTTAAATATTTACAACTTATCTGTTGACATGACGTCGTTATTTTATTAATCTATTTAGGCTGCTGATACTGCTGAGAAGTTGCTGTAACAAAAAACAAAAAACAATATATTAAAAACTAGCACTTTAATTTACTTCCAAAATTATCTCTCTTACTTTTTACTTTTGCACAAGAT
Organism: Dioctria linearis; assembly: GCA_963930735.1. Classification (NCBI taxonomy): domain Eukaryota; kingdom Metazoa; phylum Arthropoda; class Insecta; order Diptera; family Asilidae; genus Dioctria; species Dioctria linearis. The sequence goes on from CAWVNZ010002910.1 coordinate 23,080, forward strand.
TTCGTGATAAACACAGCGTTTGCTTATAAAAGTTCGCTTCAATAAAAATGACGGTATTTTCGTCTACCTTTTATATACCCTAGTCTCGTCTGTTTAATTGTATGTCTTGCTTACACAGCAATAAAATCCAATTTAATTGTTTTTTACTTTCGCTGTTGTATATAAAACGGAATTTTTCGTGTATATTTCACAGTTCTATATCAACAGTTGTTGGCTCTTAAGAAATATTCCTAAAGTTATAGTTTTAAAATAATATTATTGTAAAGCATGGTGAGTCAAAAATAATAGTTATAAAACTTTTTACGTAAATAACATAATATGACTAACCAATTCAGGCAAACCCCAAATCGGAATTGTTGACGACAACCGGAAACGAGCCAGCGTATAAACTTTTGAGAGTTGCAGAGCTGGAAACTGATAAGGAATATAAAATCAACAATTTCAAGTACGTGAAAACGCAGTACGGCCAGAAATTAACGGTTTACCTGGATGGTAATTCATATATGTACCTTCCAAATCGATTCTCCGAAAAATTAAAAACGCGACAGCTGGATGAAATCAACTCTATTCAAAATTATTTTATTGTTTTAACGAGTAGAGACGTGTAGAACAAGTTTCTTCAGTTTTCATTCATTCAAAAATGAAAAAATGTTCATCGATTGTAATAAAAATACTTGAATGCTATTAACCACGTCTTTTATTTCTTCGCCTGACCTTTTTTTGCAGAGCATCGCATGAATTCGAAACGACGCAAAAACTTACCTTACCCAACATTTATACACCGCTTCTAAAAAAAATATAAACAACAAAATATGCCCCCAGCAGGCCCCTTCGAAGACAGAGTGTAAACAACAACTTTGCTCCCGATCGTCCCCCACGTAAACAAAACTTTGTCCCTGTCACTGAAAAAAACAAGTTTAATTTGAAATCCGAACGCAAAAAATATAAACCCACCTCTTGAGCAGGTACACTACATGCATTCACATGTGTCCGAACATAACAACTCTACTCTCATTTTTTCAGATCAATAGTGTCACACGGTATAAACACACCTCCATATTCTGGAAGATGTTTCCAATTCCGCCATTTACTTTACTCACAAGTGGTACAAAAAGCAATTTTAGTCTCATCAACTTTCACTTTCACGTGCATAAGCCCATATCTCATATGATTTGCTCTATAGTGGGACAGGGGTTACCTGTCCCTTACAGACGCAACGTTATTTGGTATTCAAAGTGTCCATATACTACTGATGAGGCCAATGTTTGAAGACCGGCTAGCTCAGTCGACCATTTTTCAGTGTCGTCTGGACCACAGCGCCCCAGACTGGGAAGGAAAACGAGTACGAATCCATACAACTCGAGTAAGGTAGTGTAATCCCAACGTAGAATTTTAGTGAATTATCCCGTGAAGAAGCAAGGCTTAAAATAAGCTAGTAGCGTAGTTCTTTACACTGCGGCGCCTACGTATATACGCGGATGGGGCACTGGTTGGCATTACATGTGCAGGTACGCCCGAATCCACGAAGGTCTTTACCTCGAGCGACTTCAAAAATAGCATAGTGGATAGCGCTAGTAGCAAAGTATGAGGTTGTGTCCCAGGAAGAGCAGCCATTGGTGCACTCCCAAAGGAAAAGCGGCCGTTCCTATAATACTCCTTCCGGAGGAGCACGAGAAGAATTATTCCATTATTCCTAGGACAGACCAGCTTCCACATCCAGTATCTACAGCGACATATAGCTCTAAATCAAAGGACTGTGCCAAGAGATTGTTATGGTAGTATGTTAGAGTGATTTGCTTGGACGTGAAGTCCACAATGCCAGCATGGGCTGACACATCACTCGGTGGATAGCGTCGACTGCAGGGCTGCATGCTAGCTCGCCTCGGCTATTGGCGGAGAGTGATGGGAGGTTCGACGATGATACTCAAATTATTTTCGATCGCCGAATAAATTTTTCTGTTCATCAGCAAATTTTATATCACACGATGCTAAATTACAGCAATAAAGGAACGATTTAAGTTTTTCCTCTCCTATTGTATTGATACTAATACTCGGAAAGAAAGTATAAACTGTATCATCCACTGTATTCACTCCATTGATAAGATGAAAAATTTATCCAATCTGTCAAATATATCAATTCGGTTTCCTTGTCACTGTAGCAGGCTTCAAATAATTTCTGCAATGCAAATTGGCGATGATGGTAACAGCTATAGTCGCTAATGTATTTTTTTATGAGTTTCTCTGTTAATATCACTTCGGAGTTGAGTAGGTGTAGCTTTTTTTCTAAAATCCATTTGCGATGCGACCAAGCATGATAGTTACTTGAATTTTTATCACCACAACTTTCACAAACTCCAATTTCAAAGGACCAATCGATGGATTCTTCGCTTGGAATGATATTTGTTCCATACGATAGCTACAAACTTTTTCAAATTCGCCGCATTAAATTTATGCCTTGCGAATTTTTGTAGTCTATTGTCCATCCAAAAAGAGATTGCTCGAAGCGAATTCCCTGTATTGCGTAAATATTCCAACTCTCGCACGGATCAATCTCCATTTATCTTCAGCATCCCCTCTCGGGGGCTTATTAAGAGTTCCAGGGCTCCTTAAGATAGAATAGGAGCTCGCATGCTCAATTATTTGCTGACCGAAGGGTGTTCGCTAAGGAGAGAAACCAGTTGATTGGTGGAAAGAGCTCCTGAGCTATCCGCCTCAGCTTCTCATCCCACTGTGTATGTTCCTTCCAGATGTATGCCCTAATCCCTGCCAATAGAGACCTGTTCACTCGCTCTGAGGCGTTTGCCTGCGGCGAGTAAAGTGCCATTCGCAAGTGCTTCACCCCATACTTATCCAGAAATCTGGCGATCTGAACCAAGCAAAATCGGACTCCATTGTCAGAGACTATCGTTTCCGGGACTCCGGGACTGCGAGCACATTGAATATTTCCGTTTCGATGAACTGGCACACATTGAGAGTAGATGCCTTTCTCATAGGTTTGAGAATCGGGAACTTTGAAAAGTGGTCAAGAACTATCAATATGCAGACATTTCCTTTCACTGACCGAGGATATGGACATAGAAATTCGATGTACAGCTTTTGCATCGGTCTTTCTGTCAGAGACTGGACTCCCATAGGTGGTCTAAGAATAGTATTGGGGGCTTTGGTCTCTTTACACGTCACAGCCCACTACATAGTTTCTGACATCAACTGTCATTGGTGGCTAGTACAGGTGTCTTCTGAAACGTTCCAGTGTTTTCCCTATACCTCCGTGAGAAGCTAGTTGCGGATCATGCGCTCTTGAAATAACGTCGGAGACAAGCCCTCGTGGAATCCAAAGCTTCCAAGCTTCTTCTTCCTGATTCGGATCGCCTGTTCCCGGAACAGTACGAATATAAATGAAGCCATCCCTGACGAAAAATCTGGTAGTCTGCCAGAAGCTGTTTTAACCTTATGCCTCAGCTCTTCATATTCCAACGAGTTGAGATATGGAGAACTAAGGTCAACTTCCGGGCCAGGATCTTCGGGTGTTGACAAGCTGTCGCAATGAATTCGTGACAGCGCATCAGGAACGACATTTAGGCTTCCTTTTCGGAGTTCGATGGTGAAGTCGAAACCACCGAGCAAGTCTACCGCTAAGGACCTTCTGAGACATCAGCCATTTCAAGCTCGCATGATCAGTCAGTATCTTAAACAGCATAAGTTCTATGAAAGGCCGGAACTTCTGTACACTTAAGATTGATGCTAGACATTCCTCCTCTGTGATTGTGTAATTTCTTTGCGCGCAGTTTAACTTTATCGAGACGTAGGCGTAGGTGTCCCTCTTAGTAACGGAGTTGTTTTTCGTGGCGTCGAAACAAAGCCGGACCTCTCCAGGCTTGATCGCTAGTACGCCTGGAGAGCTCCAAGGACTCTGGCTCTCCTCTGTCACACCCAGCGATAGCATCCGTCTTAATTCGGCATCCATCAAACCCAGAAACCACGTAAAAACGCACGTTTTGGGTCTTACCACAGAAAGTGAAGTCCAAGTTCACATGACCGTGCACAGTCGTCATGGCACCATTAGCTACTTGCACCTGTGCGCGATACCTCTTCCATTCAACCTCTACTTCTGCAAGCTTCTCTAGAGCTTCCTGGCCTAGAATACTGACTATGGCACCACTATCAAGTAACCCAGTCTCAGTTCGCGCGAGCAGTCTTACTTCGGCATACGTCGTCTGGAATCGACACGGAAATATGGGCTAGTTTTTCATTACTGTCTTATTCGTCGACAATATTCCCGCCAACGAGCGGTGAATCGTTTCTTTCTTGGTCTAAGGTCAAGGTCAGGATACATAATTTCCCTTACTGCATTGTAATTCTGCAGACGCGTATGATAAGGCGTCATCGGATGTACAATAGGGTCACGCCTACTGATCATAACAGAGCTTGGTGGCCGTTTTAATACAGAAACGGCAGGAGACCAAATCTCCTGCTCAGTAACATTGCCAGCGAAAAGTGCTGTCGGTGTTATCGGGACGTCAAAGATCAAAGACTCTTCCAACGAAGTGTCTAGTAGTATCATGGGCTCCTTAGAGGTGGAAACAGGAGCTTGAAGATCTACGGAGAAGTCTATTGGATTCTCCGTCTCTCTCAGTGAAGTATTCGTACAATCAAGTAAATTGCTGGTATCACCAGAGTCACTCAATGATATCAGCGGGCAAGTCAATGTCTCGTTGTCGAGGACTGCTGATGGAGCGGATATTCCTCACTGTTCAAGGCATGAACTGGGGTGGTCGTAGCTGTGGCCGTTTGGACCGTTGAGGCTGGTCGAGAAAAGGTGTTGGAATTCCCGACTAGTCTCTCTTTTTTCTGTGCACAGGGTCTGCAGTTTGGTTTAAAGAATACTTGCGCTCGCGGTCCGCAGTAGAACACTTGTTGTCTCTCTTGCAGATAATCCTGGTAAAAGTGACCTGGCTGATCACAATACCAGCACACTGTTGCGTGTGTGGTCCAAATGGCTGACACGTCGCCTAAGCTGGTGTCACGGCCTGTTACTAGTGACAAGTCCGGGTTTAAAGACGGGCAGTTTTCAATCTCGTTTACTCCCTGGCTCCGGTAAGGGCTCCAGCTACAAGCTGTGGCAATTCGCAACTTTGTGGCTTGTATTTGAGTGACGAGCGATCTCTACTGGCTGATAGTATTGGTTGGTTGCAAACAAATATTGCTTTTAATCTCCGGCAATAGGTTGGATTGAACTGTTCCCAGAATTTCAATATCTAGCATTGCAGTCTGAAGCTGGTCTCGCAACTGTACCGGATGTTGATGGTAACTTGCAAAAAACTCACCAGACTTCTGTCTACGGGACATCCACTGTACTCGTACCTTCAAATCATCCTTGGGAATTCCCCATTCAGATAGAAGAGCGGTCTTTATTTACTCCCATGTTGGCGTGGAGTTTTGTCGGAGCAGTGATCAGTACCATTCCATGACTGGGCCTGCGGCAACGTGCTCATATTCCTCACCAGGAGGTCAAAATCTCCATCGAGAGCTGAGTAGGTGAGCGCCTCAACTCGAAAGACAAACTCGTCCACTGATAATTTCGAACTATCTTCACTATACGAGATGCTCCATCTACGTATCGGACTACCAGATCATCTTGACCATGCGTTTTATTGAGGTCTGGCCTCCTGATATACTGGTGCCAGAGGGTTGTTGACAGGCCTCGGCATCTGTGAAGCATCTAGCCTATGTGGATTGTGTGCGACCGGTCTTGGTTGAGCTATTGGTGGTGGTGATCAAGAATTATCTATTTGATAAGGAGCAAAAGGAGCTGCCTGGTTGAGCTGGCTAAAGATCTCATCCCGCAGCGCACCTATACTTTGGGTGAAACCTTCTCGTATCAGGTCTTGCATTTGAATTCGAAGACCAGCCATTAACGCTTCTGACGCTATTAGGCCTTGGCCCTGTGCACTAGGTAACGGACTGTTCATCCTAGAATTCGGATGTAAAAAAGTAACTGAGTGCATGTTTTTTAGACTTGGCGACAAAGATCCACGGCTGACTGGTGGCATAGTCAATGGGGGCAGATTGAATACTGGCACGGACTCTCGATGCTCTTGATTTCCGGGCTTAGTAAGAGTCCTTTTAGGAATACCACCTGTATAGCTAGTAAAATCGTATTGTGTGAGGCGGAATCTGCAATTCGGGCTATTGGATTGTTCCCCTATCCTTGTGCGCAGACACGCCTTGTGGAACACATGTCCACATATGGTCTCAACAGGTATCCTCCTAGCTGACCAGTCTTCCTCTTGACAAATGGTACACTGTTCAGGCAACTTTATCGAACTGTCTGTAGCGGGAGGTGGTGTTCTCACGGTGGCCATTATGGAACAATTTCAGTTTTCAGAAAACGATGTTATTGTGATTGGACCCACGAATATTTAAAAAGGAAAAAAGGTATCTACTATCGAAAGCTGAACCAAGACGACACAGTATTTCAATTTACCAAGGGCAAAAAGTTTTGCATCAACTAAAGGTTGATGTTACTCTAAAAATTATCAGGCAACTCCAGGGTTGCTACACAACTAATCGAAATAATTATAACAGCCAGCGCATGTATACGCTAAGCTATAGCGTACGAAAAGTAAGTCGACCAAAATCCAAAAATTCAAGAGACAAAAAAAAAAATTTCAAAGTCACTAAAGATATCGTAAAGTTGGTGTGCTGTAACTAAAAGCCTATCCAGCTCGTGAACTAGCTCGGATGTTCAGAATCAAGAAAAAATTCCATTAAAGTTTCCTCCTTCACTCTCCAAGAGAGAACTCTCAACACAAAGATGTCTCAAGACCACTCTCTCTCCAATCAGGTCAAAAGTCATATGATACAGGCAAGTGATGTGAATGTGTGCATGAAAAGAATTTGGGCTCTCACTGTGATCTGGGAAAAGTAGGGTCGGAGATGTCAAAGACTGGAAATGCTGCTAGAGATTCTTCAGCCAGGCAGTTAGCAGTATGCCAACTCCTGATTACTGAAGGTGTCCAGCATCGCTTTCATCCTCTAACAAATCTTTCCTTCCTCCTCACCTGATTGTCATATCTACCTAACCTTCCAGCTGGGCAGAGTCATAAATCCAGTCAACTAGTTAGCTAGAAGCCAAAAAGTCGTCTCACAGACCCATGACTCTGTCCAGTTAGTTGGCCGACAAAGACATGCGTCCGTGAGAACACAACAAAAAATTGTTGTGAGGCCACCTACTATTTCCATAGAAGAAGGCCAGTTACTATTTCCATAGCAGAAGGCCAGCTTGAAAGATCAACAATTCAAAAAAATTCAAAAAGCAAAAAATTTAAACTTTCAAGACTTGAGGCTCCAAAGTCAAACCTAAAATCGAATTTCAGGTAGAACTTTCAAAAAACCTTTCAAAAACAAAGTTTTCTGTACTCTTTACTACAAAATCTCTAACTTTCAAATTTCTCAAAACTTTAAAAACTTTAACGTTACTCTACAAAAATTTCAGATAACAAAACCAGTAAGACTCAAGTCTACATATAAGTACCACTGATTGTGAGATTACCGAGTCAGACAATACAGCTAACAACCAAATGTCCATATCTACGAAGGAATCTCAGTTCTCAGCAAAAGTCATAGTTAGACCATCGAAGTCTAACTGAGGTGGCCACACGTTGGGCGCCATTTTTGTTATGGTAGTATGTTAGAGTGATTTGCTTGGACGTGAAGTCAAGACTGCCAGTATGACATGACAGATGACTCGGTGGGCAGCGTTGACTGCAGGGCGGCACGCTAGCTCGCCTCGGCTATTGGCGGAGAGTGTTGGGAAGTTGCACGATGATATTCAAATGATATTCGATCGCCGAAGAAATTTTTCAATTCTTCAGCAAATTTAATATCATACGATGCTAAATTACAGCAATAAGGAAACGATTTAAGTTTTTCCTCTCATATCGTATTGATACTGATACCCGAAAACAAAGTACGAACAGTATAATCCACTGTATTCACTCCATTGATAAGATGAAAATTTATTAAATCTTTCAAATAGAACAACTCGATTTCTTCCTTGTCACTGTAGCAGGTTTCAAATAAGTTCTGCAATGCAAATTGAGCTATAGTCGCTAATGTGTTTCTTTATGAATTTTTCTGTTAATGTTCGAACCTAATCGATTCGAATATATTTTTGTTTGTTTTTATAAAATTAAATCTAATCTAATCACTCAATCAAAACACAGATACACAACAAAACAAGGCCAGGTGTTTATCATCTATATAACATATTGCACAAATGCAATATAAAAGTATACCCTCATTCAGCATATTAAATTGGAATCATTATCAAATGTTTGAATTCGTACTAAAAAACAATTCCTGAAAAGCGAACATATTACAAAAATACCATGCTGAAATTGGGTTCTGAAAAGAAAATAAATTCAATCTAATTTTAACTTTTCCCAAAAATAGGTACAACTTCTAACAAAAGCATTGTCATGTAGCATAAAATGCATGGCACAAATATAATCAGATCAAGCCGATCAATTTGCAACACTATCATTATCATCATTACAAGAACCATCCAAGGGGAATTTCTTCGCTAC